>JAGKQI010000082.1:0-20668 GCA_018806915.1 Phytophthora colocasiae | reverse complement strand
TTCGGCATCGTTTGCAAGACGTGGTAGGAAGTGAGCGATGAGGAGTGGTGGCATGGCGAGTTGAGCCTGTGATTTGGCGCAGCGCCTGCAGACTTGTGTATGCGCTTCAGAAGGGTTTCAATTTTTGTGTGGCGTTTGGAGGGTGCTTAGTGGTCTGCTAGGACGAACAGCTTGGCCGAGCCGAGCGGTTAAGGCGATTGGTTTTCAGGAACCGTCGAGTGGCTACGGCACGACGGCAGGTTTCAACAACGCATCTGGAGACGTTTCAACGTTTTATGTACCATTCCTCTCCACCTCCGGGAGGTGGAGAAGGAGAGAGAGAGCTGGAGACAGCATCCACAAACACAAAACTTCTAGAACAAAACAATTTGTTACGAGATACGCAGTTGCGACGACGGTGGAGACGCACGAAGCGGACAAAGTTGCAAGGTTCTTGATGAAGGAGATTGTCTTGAAGTTTGGACCTTTTCGAGAACTGTTGACGGACGGCGCCCCTGAATGGACGGGTAAAGTGATTGAAGAACTGGTGAGATTATTGCAAGCTCAACAGACGACCTACAGCCGCGCAAACAGCCAGCACCAAGTCTTCGTCGTTCATGAATGTTTAACGCCATGGCATCGATTGGAGCTGATAGAGCGCCGTTTCCGCGAAGGAGTCCTTCACAGATTCTCACCGTGACATCCCTGCATTTTGACGAGATGCTGCAGTCGGCGGCGTGCGCTAGCTGGTTCGAGGACAATTTGCGCTGCACGAAAGATACATTTTTACGTCTTGCACGATTCTTTCAGGAGCGCGGAATTCGGTTCATCATCCCCTGGGCTCAGTGACATCGCACGATCTCCACTGTCATTTCCTCGGGCAAAACCGGCATCTTCTGCCAGTTGCGAAGGAGAAAGCGGCGTGTAAGCTGCCCGTGAGGCTTGGTTGCGGGGGGCCATCGCGATGGAGCTGTCTTTGTCTGGCTGTCGAGGTGCTGGACAACTCTGGTGTGTAATTGGTCAAAAGTTTTATGTGGGGATGGAGCTGTAGCGAACGCAGCTCAAGACGATACGGGACTTTTTCTACTGCGATCTCTACCCGAGGTACAAAGCGAACACGCTCTTAACCGCTCGGCCAAGCTGTCCTAGCAGACCACTACACCCTCCAAACGCCACACAAAATTGAAACCCTTCTAGCGCATACACAAGTCTGCACACACGCGCTGCATACACGTCACAGGCTCAACCGCCATGCCGCCACTCCTGCATACACTCGACATCGCTCTGCACGCCTACCACACGTCTTGAAACGATGCCGAAAAGAACCCATCTTGGTGCACTCGCCACGGCTCTCTTGCGCCACATCACGCGCGCTTGTAGCACACGCCGCCTTACTCAGACACCAGACACGCCACACACCGTGTGAGGGACCAAAAGGCTCGGGAACCGTCGAGTGGCCACGGCACGTCGGCGGGTATAAAGAGATCGACAGCTGTGAGACTTGAACTCACGCGGGTTACCCCAATAGATTTCGAGTCTATCGCCTTAACTGCTCGGCCAAGCTGTCCTAGCAGACCACTACCCTCCAAACGCCACACAAAATTGAAACCCTTCTAGCGCATACACAAGTCTGCACACGCGCTGCATACACGTCACAGGCTCAACCGCCATGCCGCCACTCCTGCATACACTCGACATCGCTCTGCACGCCTACCACACGTCTTGAAACGATGCCGAAAAGAACCCATCTTGGTGCACTCGCCACGGCTCTCTTGCGCCACATCACGCGCGCTTGTAGCACACGCCGCCTTACTCAGACACCAGACACGCCACACACCGTGTGAGGGACCAAAAGGCTCGGGAACCGTCGAGTGGCCACGGCACGTCGGCGGGTATAAAGAGATCGACAGCTGTGAGACTTGAACTCACGCGGGTTACCCCAATAGATTTCGAGTCTATCGCCTTAACCGCTCGGGCCAAGCTGTCCTAGCAGACCACTACACCCTCCAAACGCCACACAAAAATTGAAACCCTTCTAGCGCACACCCAAGTCTGCACACACTCGCTCCATACACGTCTCAGGTCCTACCTCCATGCCGCCACTCCTGCATACACTCGACATCGCTCTGCACGCCTACCACACGTCTTGAAACGATGCCGAAAAGAACCCATCTTGGTGCACTCGCCACGGCTCTCTTGCGCCACATCACGCGCGCTTGTAGCACACGCCGCCTTACTCAGACACCAGACACGCCACACACCGTGTGAGGGACCAAAAGGCTCGGGAACCGTCGAGTGGCCACGGCACGTCGGCGGGTATAAAGAGATCGACAGCTGTGAGACTTGAACTCACGCGGGTTACCCCAATAGATTTCGAGTCTATCGCCTTAACCGCTCGGCCAAGCTGTCATAGCAGACCACTACACCCTCCAAACGCCACACAAAATTGAAACCCTTCTAGCGCATACACAGAGTCTGCACACACGCGCTGCATACACTGCCTCACAGGCTCCAACCGCCATGCCGCCACTCGTGCATACACTCGAAATCGCCTCTGCACGCCTACCACACGTCTTGGAAACGATGCCGAAAGAACCCATCTTGGTGCACTCGCCACGGCTCTCTTTGCGCCACATCACGCGCGCTTGTAGCACACGCCGCCTTACTCAGACACCAGACACGCCACACACCGTGTGAGGGACCAAAGAGCTCAGGAACCGTCGAGTGGCCACGGCACGTCGGCGGGTATAAAGAGATCGACAGCTGTGAGACTTGAACTCCACGCGGGTTACCCCAATAGATTTCGAGTCTATCGCCTTAACCGCTCGGCCAAGCTGTCCTAGCAGACCACTACACCCTCCAAACGCCACACAAAATTGAAACCCTTCTGGCGCATACACAAGTCTGCACACACGCGCTGCATACACGTCACAGGCTCAACCGCCATGCCGCCACTCCTGCATACACTCGACATCGCTCTGCACGCCTACCACACGTCTTGAAACGATGCCGAAAAAGAACCCATCTTGGTGCACTCGCCACGGCTCTCTTGCGCCACATCACGCGCGCTTGTAGCACACGCCGCCTTACTCAGACACCAGACACGCCACACACCGTGTGAGGGACCAAAAGGCTCGGGAACCGTCGAGTGGCCACGGCACGTCGGCGGGTATAAAGAGATCGACAGCTGTGAGACTTGAACTCACGCGGGTTACCCCAATAGATTTCGAGTCTATCGCCTTAACCGCTCGGCCAAGCTGTCCCTAGCAGACCACTACACCCTCCAAACGCACACAAAATTGAAACCCTTCTAGCGCATACACAAGTCTGCACACGCGCTGCATACACGTCACAGGCTCAACCGCCATGCCGCCACTCCTGCATACACTCGACATCGCTCTGCACGCCTACCACACGTCTTGAAACGATGCCGAAAAAGAACCCATCTTGGTGCACTCGCCACGGCTCTCTTTGCGCCACATCACGCGCGCTTGTAGCACACGCCGCCTTACTCAGACACCAGACACGCCACACACCGTGTGAGAGGACCAAAAGGCTCGAGAACCGTCAGAGTGGCCACGGCACGTCGGCGGGTATAAAGAGATCGACAGCTGTGAGACTTGAACTCACGCGGGTTATTAATAGATTTCGAGTCTATCGCCTTAACTGCTCGGGCCCAAGCTGTCCTAGCAGACCACTACACCCTCCAAACGCCACACAAAATTGAAACCCTTCTAGCGCATACACAAGTCTGCACACACGCGCTGCATACACGTCACAGGCTCAACCGCCCCATGCCGCCACTCCTGCATACACTCGACATCGCTCTGCACGCCTACCACACGTCTTGAAACGATGCCGAAAAGAACCCATCTTGGTGCACTCGCCACGGCTCTCTTGCGCCACATCACGCGCGCTTGTAGCACACGCCGCCTTACTCAGACACCAGACACGCCACACACCGTGTGAGGGACCAAAAGGCTCGGGAACCGTCGTGGCCACGGCACGTCGGCGGGTATAAAGAGATCGACAGCTGTGAGACTTGAACTCACGCGGGTTACCCCAATAGATTTCGAGTCTATCGCCTTAACCGCTCGGCCAAGCTGTCCTAGCAGACCACTACACCCTCCAAACGCCACACAAAATTGAAACCCTTCTAGCGCATACACAAGTCTGCACACACGCGCTGCATACACGTCACAGGCTCAACCGCCATGCCGCCACTCCTAGCATACACTCGACATCGCTCTGCACGCCTACCACACGTCTTGGAAACGATGCCGAAAAGAACCCATCTTGGTGCACTCGCCACGGCTCTCTTGCGCCACATCACGCGCGCTTGTAGCACACGCCGCCTTACTCAGACACCAGACACGCCACACACCGTGTGAGGGACCAAAGGCTCGGGAACCGTCGAGTGGCCACGGCACGTCGGCGGGTATAAAGAGATCGACAGCTGTGAGACTTGAACTCACGCGGGTTACCTAATAGATTTCGAGTCTATCGCCTTAACCGCTCGGCCAATCTGTCCTATCAGACCCATACACCGTCAAATCTCCACACAATATTGAAACCCTTCTAGCGCATACACAAGTCTGCACACACGCGCTGCATACACGTCACAGGCTCAACCGCCATGCCGCCACTCCTGCATACACTCGACATCGCTCTGCACGCCTACCACACGTCTTGAAACGATGCCGAAAAGAACCCATCTTGGTGCACTCGCCACGGCTCTCTTGCGCCACATCACGCGCGCTTGTAGCACACGCCGCCTTACTCAGACACCAGACACGCCACACACCGTGTGAGGGACCAAAAGGCTCGGGAACCGTCGAGTGGCCACGGCACGTCGGCGGGGTATAAAGAGATCGACAGCTGTGAGACTTGAACTCACGCGGGTTACCCCAAATAGATTTCGAGTCTATCGCCTTAACCGCTCGGCCAAGCTGTCCTAGCAGACCACTACACCCTCCAAACGCCACACAAAATTGAAACCCTTCTAGCGCATACACAAGTCTGCACACACGCGCTGCATACACGTCACAGGCTCAACCGCCATGCCGCCACTCCTGCATACACTCGACATCGCTCTGCACGCCTACCACACGTCTTGAAACGATGCCGAAAAAGCACCCAACGTGGTGCACACGCCCCGGCTCTCTTGCGCCACCTCCCGCGCGCTTGTAGCACACGCCGCCTTACTCAGACACCAGACACGCCACACACCGTGTGAGGAACCAAAAGGCTCGGGAACCGTCGAGTGGCCTCGGCACGTCGGCGGGTATAAAGAGATCGACAGCTGTGAGACTTGAACTCACGCGGGTTACCCCAATAGATTTCAGGTCTATCGCCTTAACCGCTCGGCCAAGCTGTCCTAGCAGACCACTACACCCTCCAAACGCCACACAAAATTGAAACCCTTCTAGCGCATACACAAGTCTGCACACACGCGCTGCATACACGTCACAGGCTCAACCGCCATGCCGCCACTCCTGCATACACTCGACATCGCTCTGCACGCCTACCACACGTCTTGAAACGATGCCGAAAAGAACCCATCTTGGTGCACTCGCCACGGCTCTCTTGCGCCACATCACGCGCGCTTGTAGCACACGCCGCCTTACCAGACACCAGACACGCCACACACCGTGTGAGGGACCAAAAGGCTCGGGAACCGTCGAGTGGCCACGGCACGTCGGCGGGTATAAAGAGATCGACAGCTGTGAGACTTGAACTCACGCGGGTTACCTAATAGATTTCGAGTCTATCGCCTTAACCGCTCGGCCAAGCTGTCCTAGCAGACCACTACACACCCTCCAAACGCCACACAAAAATTGAAACCCTTCTAGCGCATACACAAGTCTGCACACACGCGCTGCATACACGTCACAGGCTCAACCGCCATGCCGCCACTCCTGCATACACTCGACATCGCTCTGCACGCCTACCACACGTCTTGAAACGATGCCGAAAAGAACCCATCTTGGTGCACTCGCCACGGCTCTCTTTGCGCCACATCACGCGCGCTTGTAGCACACGCCGCCTTACTCAGACACTCAGACACGCCACACACCGTGTGAGGGACCAAAAGGCTCGGGAACCGTCGAGTGGCCACGGCACGTCGGCGGGTATAAAGAGATCGACAGCTGTGAGACTTGAACTCACGCGGGTTACCCCAATAGATTTCGAGTCTATCGCCTTAACCGCTCGGCCAAGCTGTCCTAGCAGACCACTACACCCTCCAAACGCCACACAAAATTGAAACCCTTCTAGCGCATACACAAGTCTGCACACATCGCGCTGCATACACGTCACAGGCTCAACCGCCATGCCGCCACTCCTGCATACACTCGACATCGCTCTGCACGCCTACCACACGTCTTGAAACGATGCCGAAAAAGAACCCATCTTGGTGCACTCGCCACGGCTCTCTTGCGCCACATCACGCGCGCTTGTAGCACACGCCGCCTTACTCAGGACACCAGACACGCCACACACCGTGTGAGGGACCAAAAGGCTCGGGAACCGTCGAGTGGCCACGGCACGTCGGCGGGTATAAAAGAGATCGACAGCTGTGAGACTTGAACTCACGCGGGTTACCCTAATAGATTTCGAGGTCTATCGCCTTAACCGCTCGGGCCAAGCTGTCCTAGCAGACCACTACACCCTCCAAACGCCACACAAAATTCAGAAACCCTTCTAGCGCATACACAAGTCTGCACACACGCGCTGCATACACGTCACAGGCTCAACCGCCATGCCGCCACTCCTGCATACACTCGACATCGCTCTGCACGCCTACCACACGTCTTGAAACGATGCCGAAAAGAACCCATCTTGGTGCACTCGCCACGGCTCTCTTGCGCCACATCACGCGCGCTTGTAGCACACGCCGCCTTACTCAGACACCAGACACGCCACACACCGTGTGAGGGACCAAAAGGCTCGGGAACCGTCGAGTGGCTACGGCACGTCGGCGGGTATAAAGAGATCGACAGCTGTGAGACTTGAACTCACGCGGGTTACCCCAATAGATTTCTGAGTCTATCGCCTTAACCGCTCGGCCAAGCTGTCCTAGCAGACCACTACACCCTCCAAACGCCACACAAAATTGAAACCCTTCTAGCGCATACACAAGTCTGCACACACGCGCTGCATACACGTCACAGGCTCAACCGCCATGCCGCCACTCCTGCATACACCTCGACATCGCTCTGCACGCCTACCACACGTCTTGAAACGATGCCGAAAAAGAACCCATCTTGGTGCACTCGCCACGGCTCTCTTGCGCCACATCACGCGCGCTTGTAGCACACGCCGCCTTACTCAGACACCAGACACGCCACACACCGTGTGAGGGACCAAAAGGCTCGGGAACCGTCGAGTGGCCACGGCACGTCGGCGGGTATAAAGAGATCGACAGCTGTGAGACTTGAACTCACGCGGGTTACCCCAATAGATTTCGAGTCTATCGCCTTAACCGCTCGGCCAAGCTGTCCTAGCAGACCACTACACCCTCCAAACGCCACACAAAATTGAAACCCTTCTAGCGCATACACAAGTCTGCACACACGCGCTGCATACACGTCACAGGCTCAACCGCCATGCCGCCACTCCTGCATACACTCGACATCGCTCTGCACGCCTACCACACGTCTTGAAACGATGCCGAAAAGAACCCATCTTGGTGCACTCGCCACGGCTCTCTTGCGCCACATCACGCGCGCTTGTAGCACACGCCGCCTTACTCAGACACTCAGACACGCCACACCCCGTGTGAGGGACCACAAGGCTCGGGAACCGTCGAGTGGCCACGGCACGTCGGCGGGTATAAAGAGATCGACAGCTGTGAGACTTGAACTCACGCGGGTTACCCCAATAGATTTCGAGTCTATCGCCTTAACCGCTCGGCCAAGCTGTCCTAGCAGACCACTACACCCTCCAAACGCCACACAAAATTGAAACCCTTCTAGCGCATACACAAGTCTGCACACACGCGCTGCATACACGTCACAGGCTCAACCGCCATGCCGCCACTCCTGCATACACTCGACATCCAACTCTGCACGCCTACCACACGTCTTGAAACGATGCCGAAAAAGAACCCATCTTGGTGCACTCGCCACGGCTCTCTTGCGCCACATCACGCGCGCTTGTAGCACACGCCGCCTTACTCAGACACCAGACACGCCACACACCGTGTGAGGGACCAAAAGGCTCGGGAACCGTCGAGTGGCCACGGCACGTCGGCGGGTATAAAGAGATCGACAGCTGTGAGACTTGAACTCACGCGGGTTACCCCAATAGATTTCGAGTCTATCGCCTTAACCGCTCGGCCAAGCTGTCCTAGCAGACCACTACACCCTCCAAACGCCACACAAAATTGAAACCCTTCTAGCGCATACACAAGTCTGCACACACGCGCTGCATACACGTCACAGGCTCAACCGCCATGCCGCCACTCCTGCATACACTCGACATCGCTCTGCACGCCTACCACACGTCTTGAAACGATGCCGAAAAGAACTCCATCTTGGTGCACTCGCCACGGCTCTCTTGCGCCACATCACGCGCGCTTGTAGCACACGCCGCCTTACTCAGACACCAGACACGCCACACACCGTGTGAGGGACCAAAAGGCTCGGGAACCGTCGAGTGGCCACGGCACGTCGGCGGGTATAAAGAGATCGACAGCTGTGAGACTTGAACTCACGCGGGTTACCCCAATAGATTTCGAGTCTATCGCCTTAACCGCTCTGGCCAAGCTGTCCTAGCAGACCACTACACCCTCCAAACGCCACACAAAATTGAAACCCTTCTAGCGCATACACAAGTCTGCACACACGCGCTGCATACACGTCACAGGCTCAACCGCCATGCCGCCACTCCTGCATACACTCGACATCGCTCTGCACGCCTACCACACGTCTTGAAACGATGCCGAAAAGAACCCATCTTGGTGCACTCGCCACGGCTCTCTTTGCGCCACATCACGCGCGCTTGTAGCACACGCCGCCTTACTCAGACACCAGACACGCCACACACCGTGTGAGGGACCAAAAGGCTCGGGAACCGTCGAGTGGCCACGGCACGTCGGCGGGTATAAAGAGATCGACAGCTGTGAGACTTGAACTCACGCGGGTTACCCCAATAGAGTTCTGAGTCTATCGCCTTAACCGCTCGGGCCAAGCTGTCCTAGCAGACCACTACACCCTCCAAACGCCACACAAAATTGAAACCCTTCTAGCGCATACACAAGTCTGCACACACGCGCTGCATACACGTCACAGGCTCAACCGCCATGCCGCCACTCCTGCATACACTCGACATCGCTCTGCACGCCTACCACACGTCTTGGAAACGATGCCGAAAAAGAACCCATCTTGGTGCACTCGCCACGGCTCTCTTTGCGCCACATCACGCGCGCTTGTAGCACACGCCGCCTTACTCAGACACCAGACACGCCACACACCGTGTGAGGGACCAAAAGGCTCGGGAACCGTCGAGTGGCCACGGCACGTCGGCGGGTATAAAGAGATCGACAGCTGTGAGACTTGAACACACCAGTCAAAAACCAAAAGATATCGAGTCTATCGCCTAAACCGCTCGGCCAAGCTGTCCTAGCAGACCACTACACCCTCCAAACGCCACACAAAAATTGAAACCCTTCTAGCGCATACACAAGTCTGCACACACGCGCTGCATACACGTCACAGGCTCAACCGCCATGCCGCCACTCCTGCATACACTCGACATCGCTCTGCACGCCTACCACACGTCTTGAAACGATGCCGAAAAAGAACCCATCTTGGTGCACTCGCCACGGCTCTCTTGCGCCACATCACGCGCGCTTGTAGCACACGCCGCCTTACTCAGACACCAGACACGCCACACACCGTGTGAGGGACCAAAAGGCTCGGGAACCGTCGAGTGGCCACGGCACGTCGGCGGGTATAAAGAGATCGACAGCTGTGAGACTTGAACTCACGCGGGTTACCCCAATAGATTTCGAGTCTGATCGTCTATCGCCTTAACCGCTCGGCCAAGCTGTCCTAGCCAGACCACTACACCCTCCAAACGCCACACAAAAATTGAAACCCTTCTAGCGCATACACAAGTCTGCACACACGCGCTGCATACACGTCACAGGCTCAACCGCTCATGCCGCCACTCCTGCATACACTCGACATCGCTCTGCACGCCTACCACACGTCTTGAAACGATGCCGAAAAGAACCCATCTTGGTGCACTCGCCACGGCTCTCTTGCGCCACATCACGCGCGCTTGTAGCACACGCCGCCTTACTCAGACACCAGACACGCCACACACCGTGTGAGGGACCAAAAGGCTCGGGAACCGTCGAGTGGCCACGGCACGTCGGCGGGTATAAAGAGATCGACAGCTGTGAGACTTGAACTCACGCGGGTTACCCCAATAGATTTCGAGTCTATCGCCTTAACCGCTCGGGCCAAGCTGTCCTAGCAGACCACTACACCCTCCAAACGCCACACAAAATTGAAACCCTTCTAGCGCATACACAAGTCTGCACACACGCGCTGCATACACGTCACAGGCTCAACCGCCATGCCGCCACTCCTGCATACACTCGACATCGCTCTGCACGCCTACCACACGTCTTGAAACGATGCCGAAAAGAACCCATCTTGGTGCACTCGCCACGGCTCTCTTGCGCCACATCACGCGCGCTTGTAGCACACGCCGCCTTACTCAGACACCAGACACGCCACACACCGTGTGAGGGACCAAAAGGCTCGGGAACCGTCGAGTGGCCACGGCACGTCGGCGGGTATAAAGAGATCGACAGCTGTGAGACTTGAACTCACGCGGGTTACCCCAATAGATTTCGAGTCTATCGCCTTAACCGCTCGGCCAAGCTGTCCTAGCAGACCACTACACCCTCCAAACGCCACACAAAATTGAAACCCTTCTAGCGCATTACACAAGTCTGCACACACGCGCTGCATACACGTCACAGGCTCAACCGCTCATGCCGCCACTCCTGCATACACTCGACATCGCTCTGCACGCCTACCACACGTCTTGAAACGATGCCGAAAAGAACCCATCTTGGTGCACTCGCCACGGCTCTCTTGCGCCACATCACGCGCGCTTGTAGCACACGCCGCCTTACTCAGACACCAGACACGCCACACACCGTGTGAGGGACCAAAATGCTCGGGAACCGTCGAGTGGCCACGGCACGTCGGCGGGTATAAAGAGATCGACAGCTGTGAGACTTGAACTCACGCGGGTTACCCCAATAGATTTCGAGTCTATCGCCTTAACCGCTCGGCCAAGCTGTCCTAGCAGACCACTACACCCTCCAAACGCCACACAAAATTGAAACCCTTCTAGCGCATACACAAGTCTGCACACACGCGCTGCATACACGTCACAGGCTCAACCGCCATGCCGCCACTCCTGCATACACTCGACATCGCTCTGCACGCCTACCACACGTCTTGAAACGATGCCGAAAAGAACCCATCTTGGTGCACTCGCCACGGCTCTCTTGCGCCACATCACGCGCGCTTGTAGCACACGCCGCCTTACTCAGACACCAGACACGCCACACACCGTGTGAGGGACCAAAAGGCTCGGGAACCGTCGAGTGGCCTCGGCACGTCGGCGGGTATAAAGAGATCGACAGCTGTGAGACTTGAACTCACGCGGGTTACCCCAATAGATTTCGAGTCTATCGCCTTAACCGCTCGGCCAAGCTGTCCTAGCAGACCACTACACCCTCCAAACGCCACACATTGAAACCCTTCTAGCGCATACACAAGTCTGCACACACGCGCTGCATACACGTCACAGGCTCAACCGCCATGCCGCCACTCCTGCATACACTCGACATCGCTCTGCACGCCTACCACACGTCTTGAAACGATGCCGAAAGAACCCATCTTGGTGCACTCGCCACGGCTCTCTTGCGCCATACATCACGCGCGCTTGTAGCACACGCCGCCTTACTCAGACACCAGACACGCCACACACCGTGTGAGGGACCAAAAGGCTCGGGAACCGTCGAGTGGCCACGGCACGTCGGCGGGTATAAAGAGATCGACAGCTGTGAGACTTGAACTCACGCGGGTTACCCCAATAGATTTCGAGTCTATCGCCTTAACCGCTCGGCCAAGCTGTCCTAGCAGACCACTACACCCTCCAAACGCCACACAAAATTGAAACCCTTCTAGCGCATACACAAGTCTGCACACACGCGCTGCATACACGTCACAGGCTCAACCGCCATGCCGCCACTCCTGCATACACTCGACATCGCTCTGCACGCCTACCACACGTCTTGAAACGATGCCGAAAAAGAACCCATCTTGGTGCACTCGCCACGGCTCTCTTGCGCCACATCACGCGCGCTTGTAGCACACGCCGCCTTACTTCAGACACCAGCCACGCCCCCCACCGTGTGAGGGACCAAAAGGCTCGGGAACCGTCGAGTGGCCACGGCACGTCCGGGGGTATAAAGCGATCGACAGCTGTGAGACTTGAACTCACGCGGGTTACCCCAATAGATTTCGAGTCTATCGCCTTAACCGCTCGGCCAAGCTGTCCTAGCAGACCACTACACCCTCCAAACGCCACACAAAATTGAAACCCTTCTAGCGCATACACAAGTCTGCACACACGCGCTGCATACACGTCACAGGCTCAACCGCCATGCCGCCACTCCTGCATACACTCGACATCGCTCTGCACGCCTACCACACGTCTTGAAACGATGCCGAAAAGAACCCATCTTGGTGCACTCGCCACGGCTCTCTTTGCGCCACATCACGCGCGCTTGTAGCACACGCCGCCTTACTCAGACACCAGACACGCCACACACCGTGTGAGGGACCAAAAGGCTCGGGAACCGTCGAGTGGCCACGGCACGTCGGCGGGTATAAAGAGATCGACAGCTGTGAGACTTGAACTCACGCGGGTTACCCCAATAGATTTCGAGTCTATCGCCTTAACCGCTCGGCCAAGCTGTCCTAGCAGACCACTACACCCTCCAAACGCCACACAAAATTGAAACCCTTCTAGCGCATACACAAGTCTGCACACACGCGCTGCATACACGTCACAGGCTCAACCGCCATGCCGCCACTCCTGCATACACTCGACATCGCTCTGCACGCCTACCACGTCTTGAAACGATGCCGAAAAGAACCCATCTTGGTGCACTCGCCACGGCTCTCTTTGCGCCACATCACGCGCGCTTGTAGCACACGCCGCCTTACTCAGACACCAGACACGCCACACACCGTGTGAGGGACCAAAGGCTCGGGAACCGTCGAGTGGCCACGGCACGTCGGCGGGTATAAAGAGATCGACAGCTGTGAGACTTGAACTCACGCGGGTTACCCCAATAGATTTCGAGTCTATCGCCTTAACCGCTCGGCCAAGCTGTCCTAGCAGACCACTACACCCTCCAAACGCCACACACAATTGTAAACCTTCTAGCGCATACACAAGTCTGCACACACGCGCTGCATACACGTCACAGGCTCAACCGCCATGCCGCCACTCCTCGCATACACCTCGACATCGCTCTGCACGCCTACCACATCGTCTTGAAACGATGCCGAAAGAACCCATCTTGGTGCACTCGCCACGGCTCTCTTTGCGCCACATCACGCGCGCTTGTAGCACACGCCGCCTTACTCAGACACCAGACACGCCACACACCGTGTGAGGGACCAAAGGCTCGGGAACCGTCGAGTGGCCACGGCACGTCGGCGGGTATAAAGAGATCGACAGCTGTGAGACTTGAACTCACGCGGGTTACCCCAATAGATTTCGAGTCTATCGCCTTAACCGCTCGGCCAAGCTGTCCTAGCAGACCACTACACCCTCCAAACGCCACACAAAATTGAAACCCTTCTAGCGCATACACAAGTCTGCACACACGCGCTGCATACACGTCACAGGCTCAACCGCCATGCCGCCACTCCTGCATACACTCGACATCGCTCTGCACGCCTACCACACGTCTTGAAACGATGCCGAAAAGAACCCATCTTGGTGCACTCGCCACGGCTCTCTTGCGCCACATCACGCGCGCTTGTAGCACACGCCGCCTTACTCAGACACCAGACACGCCACACACCGTGTGAGGGACCAAAGGCTCGGGAACCGTCGAGTGGCCACGGCACGTCGGCGGGTATAAAGAGATCGACAGCTGTGAGACTTGAACTCACGCGGGTTACCCCAATAGATTTCGAGTCTATCGCCTTAACCGCTCGGCCAAGCTGTCCTAGCAGACCACTACACCCTCCAAACGCCACACAAAATTGAAAACCCTTCTAGCGCATACACAAGTCTGCACACGCGCTGCATACACGTCACAGGCTCAACCGCTCATGCCGCCACTCCTGCATACACTCGACATCGCTCTGCACGCCTACCACACGTCTTGAAACGATGCCGAAAAGAACCCATCTTGGTGCACTCGCCACGGCTCTCTTGCGCCACATCACGCGCGCTTGTAGCACACGCCGCCTTACTCAGACACCAGACACGCCACACACCGTGTGAGGGACCAAAAGGCTCGGGAACCGTCGAGTGGCCACGGCACGTCGGCGGGTATAAAGAGATCGACAGCTGTGAGACTTGAACTCACGCGGGTTACCCCAATAGATTTCGAGTCTATCGCCTTAACCGCTCGGCCAAGCTGTCCTAGCAGACCACTACACCCTCCAAACGCCACACAAAATTGAAACCCTTCTAGCGCATACACAAGTCTGCACACACGCGCTGCATACACGTCACAGGCTCAACCGCCATGCCGCCACTCCTGCATACACTCGACATCGCTCTGCACGCCTACCACACGTCTTGAAACGATGCCGAAAAGAACCCATCTTGGTGCACTCGCCACGGCTCTCTTGCGCCACATCACGCGCGCTTGTAGCACACGCCGCCTTACTCAGACACCAGACACGCCACACACCGTGTGAGGGACCAAAAGGCTCGGGAACCGTCGAGTGGCCACGGCACGTCGGCGGGTATAAAGAGATCGACAGCTGTGAGACTTGAACTCACGCGGGTTACCCCAATAGATTTCGAGTCTATCGCCTTAACCGCTCGGCCAAGCTTTTGGGTCCTAGCAGACCACTACACCCTCCAAACGCCACACAAAATTGAAACCCTTCTAGCGCATACACAAGTCTGCACACACGCGCTGCATACACGTCACAGGCTCAACCGCCATGCCGCCACTCCTGCATACACTCGACATCGCTCTGCACGCCTACCACACGTCTTGAAACGATGCCGAAAAGAACCCATCTTGGTGCACTCGCCACGGCTCTCTTTGCGCCACATCACGCGCGCTTGTAGCACACGCCGCCTTACTCAGACACCAGACACGCCACACACCGTGTGAGGGACCAAAAGGCTCGGGAACCGTCGAGTGGCCACGGCACGTCGGCGGGTATAAAGAGATCGACAGCTGTGAGACTTGAACTCACGCGGGTTACTCCCAATAGATTTCGAGTCTATCGCCTTAACTGCTCGGCCAAGCTGTCCTAGCAGACCACTACACCCTCCAAACGCCACACAAAATTGAAACCCTTCTAGCGCATACACAAGTCTGCACACACGCGCTGCATACACGTCACAGGGGCTCAACCGCCATGCCGCTACTCCTGCATACACTCGACATCGCTCTGCACGCCTACCACACGTCTTGAAACGATGCCGAAAAGAACCCATCTTGGTGCACTCGCCACGGCTCTCTTGCGCCACATCACGCGCGCTTGTAGCACACGCCGCCTTACTCAGACACCAGACACGCCACACACCGTGTGAGAGGACCAAAAGGCTCGGGAACCGTCGAGTGGCCACGGCACGTCGGCGGGTATAAAGAGATCGACAGCTGTGAGACTTGAACTCACGCGGGTTACCCCAATAGATTTCGAGTCTATCGCCTTAACCGCTCGGCCAAGCTGTCCTAGCAGACCACTACACCCTCCAAACGCCACACAAAATTGAAACCCTTCTAGCGCATACACAAGTCTGCACACACGCGCTGCATACACGTCACAGGCTCAACCGCCATGCCGCCACTCCTGCATACACTCGACATCGCTCTGCACGCCTACCACACGTCTTGAAACGATGCCGAAAAAGAACCCATCTTGGTGCACTCGCCACGGCTCTCTTGCGCCACATCACGCGCGCTTGTAGCACACGCCGCCTTACTCAGACACCAGACACGCCACACACCGTGTGAGGGACCAAAAGGCTCGGGAACCGTCGAGTGGCCACGGCACGTCGGCGGGTATAAAGAGATCGACAGCTGTGAGACTTGAACTCAACGCGGGTTACCCCAATAGATTTCGAGTCTATCGCCTTAACCGCTCGGCCAAGCTGTCCTAGCAGACCACTACACCCTCCAAACGCCACACAAAATTGAAACCCTTCTAGCGCATACACAAGTCTGCACACACGCGCTGCATACACGTCACAGGCTCAACCGCCATGCACCGCCACTCCTGCATACACTCGACATCGCTCTGCACGCCTACCACACGTCTTGAAACGATGCCGAAAAGAACTCCATCTTGGTGCACTCGCCACGGCTCTCTTGCGCCACATCACGCGCGCTTGTAGCACACGCCGCCTTACCAGACACCAGACACGCCACACACCGTGTGAGGGACCAAAAGGCTCGGGAACCGTCGAGTGGCCACGGCACGTCGGCGGGTATAAAGAGATCGACAGCTGTGAGACTTGAACTCACGCGGGTTACCCTAATAGATTTCGAGTCTATCGCCTTAACCGCTCGGGCCAAGCTGTCCTAGCAGACCACTACACCCCTCCAAACGCCACACAAAATTGAAACCCTTCTAGCGCATACACAAGTCTGCACACACGCGCTGCATACACGTCACAGGCTCAACCGCCATGCCGCCACTCCTGCATACACTCGACATCGCTCTGCACGCCTACCACACGTCTTGAAACGATGCCGAAAAAGAACTCCATCTTGGTGCACTCGCCACGGCTCTCTTGCGCCACATCACGCGCGCTTGTAGCACACGCCGCCTTACTCAGACACCAGACACGCCACACACCGTGTGAGGGACCAAAGGCTCGGGAACCGTCGAGTGGCCACGGCACGTCGGCGGGTATAAAGAGATCGACAGCTGTGAGACTTGAACTCACGCGGGTTACCCCAATAGATTTCGAGTCTATCGCCTTAACCGCTCGGCCAAGCTGTCCTAGCAGACCACTACACCCTCCAAACGCCACACAAAATTGAAACCCTTCTAGCGCATACACAAGTCTGCACACACGCGCTACGCATACACGTCACAGGCTCAACCGCCATGCCGCCACTCCTGCATACACTCGACATCGCTCTGCACGCCTACCACACGTCTTGAAACGATGCCGAAAAAGAACCCATCTTGGTGCACTCGCCACGGCTCTCTTGCGCCACATCACGCGCGCTTGTAGCACACGCCGCCTTACTCCAGACACCAGACACGCCACACACCGTGTGAGGGACCAAAGCGCTCGGGAACCGTCGAGTGGCCACGGCACGTCGGCGGGTATAAAGAGATCGACAGCTGTGAGACTTGAACTCACGCGGGTTACCCCAATAGATTTCGAGTCTATCGCCTTAACCGCTCGGCCAAGCTGTCCTAGCAGACCACTACACCCTCCAAACGCCACACAAAATTGAAACCCTTCTAGCGCATACACAAGTCTTGCACACACGCGCTGCATACACGTCACAGGCTCAACCGCCATGCCGCCACTCCTGCATACACTCGACATCGCTCTGCACGCCTACCACACGTCTTGAAACGATGACGAAAGAACCCATCTTGGTGCACTCGCCACGGCTCTCTTGCGCCACATCACGCGCGCTTGTAGCACACGCCGCCTTACTCAGACACCAGACACGCCACACACCGTGTGAGGGACCAAAAGGCTCGGGAACCGTCGAGTGGCCACGGCACGTCGGCGGGTATAAAGAGATCGACAGCTGTGAGACTTGAACTCACGCGGGTTACTAATAGATTTCGAGTCTATCGCCTTAACCGCTCTGCCAAGCTGTCCTAGCAGACCACTACACCCCTCCAAACGCCACACAAAATTGAAACCCTTCTAGCGCATACACAAGTCTGCACACACGCGCTGCGATACACGTCATGCAGGCTCAACCGCCATGCCGCCACTCCTGCACCTCGACATCGCTCTGCACGCCTACCACACGTCTTGAAACGATGCCGAAAGAACCCATCTTGGTGCACTCGCCACGGCTCTCTTGCGCCACATCACGCGCGCTTGTAGCACACGCCGCCTTACTCAGACACCAGACACGCCACACACCGTGTGAGGGACCAAAAGGCTCGGGAACCGTCGAGGGCCACGGCACGTCGGCGGGTATAAAGAGATCGACAGCTGTGAGACTTGAACTCACGCGGGTTACCCCAATAGATTTCGAGTCTATCGCCTTAACCGCTCGGCCAAGCTGTCCTAGCAGACCACTACACCCTCCAAACGCCACACAAAATTGAAACCCTTCTAGCGCATACACAAGTCTGCACACACGCGCTGCATACACGTCACAGGCTCAACCGCCATGCCGCCACTCCTGCATACACTCGACATCGCTCTGCACGCCTACCACACGTCTTGAAACGATGCCGAAAAGAACCCATCTTGGTGCACTCGCCACGGCTCTCTTTGCGCCACATCACGCGCGCTTGTAGCACACGCCGCCTTACTCAGACACCAGACACGCCACACACCGTGTGAGGGACCAAAAGGCTCGGGAACCGTCGAGTGGCCACGGCACGTCGGCGGGTATAAAGAGATCGACAGCTGTGAGACTTGAACTCACGCGGGTTACCCCAATAGATTTCGAGTCTATCGCCTTAACCGCTCGGCCAAGCTGTCCTAGCAGACCACTACACCCTCCAAACGCCACACAAAATTGAAACCCTTCTAGCGCATACACAAGTCTGCACACACGCGCTGCATACACGTCACAGGCTCAACCGCCATGCCGCCACTCCTGCATACACCTCGACATCGCTCTGCACGCCTACCACACGTCTTGAAACGATGCCGAAAAAGAACCCATCTTGGTGCACTCGCCACGGCTCTCTTGCGCCACATCACGCGCGCTTGTAGCACACGCCGCCTTACTCAGACACCAGACACGCCACACACCGTGTGAGGGACCAAAAGGCTCGGGAACCGTCGAGTGGCCACGGCACGTCGGCGGGTATAAAGAGATCGACAGCTGTGAGACTTGAACTCACGCGGGTTACCCCAATAGATTTCGAGTCTATCGCCTTAACCGCTCGGCCAAGCTGTCCTAGCAGACCACTACACCCTCCAAACGCCACACAAAATTGAAACCCTTCTAGCGCATACACAAGTCTACACGCGCTGCATACACGTCACAGGCTCCAGCGGCATGCCGCCACTGCTGGATACACTCGACATCGCTCTGCACGCCTACCACACGTCTTGAAACGATGCCGAAAGAACCCATCTTGGTGCACTCGCCACGGCTCTCTTTGCGCCACATCACGCGCGCTTGTAGCACACGCCGCCTTACTCAGCCACCACACACGCGACACCCGCGTGTGAGGGACCAAAAGGCTCGGGAACCGTCGAGTGGCCACGGCACGTCGGCGGGTATAAAGAGATCGACAGCTGTGAGACTTGAACTCACGCGGGTTACCCCAATAGATTTCGAGTCTATCGCCTTAACCGCTCGGCCAAGCTGTCCTAGCAGACCACTACACCCTCCAAACGCCACACAAAATTGAAACCCTTCTAGCGCATACACAAGTCTGCACACACGCGCTGCATACACGTCACAGGCTCAACCGCCATGCCGCCACTCCTGCATACACTCGACATCGCTCTGCACGCCTACCACGTCTTGAAACGATGCCGAAAAGAACCCATCTTGGTGCACTCGCCACGGCTCTCTTTGCGCCACATCACGCGCGCTTGTAGCACACGCCGCCTTACTCAGACACCAGACACGCCACACACCGTGTGAGGGACCAAAAGGCTCAGGGAACCGTCGAGTGGCCACGGCACGTCGGCGGGTATAAAGAGATCGACAGCTGTGAGACTTGAACTCACGCGGGTTACCCCAATAGATTTCGAGTCTATCGCCTTAACTGCTCGGCCAAGCTGTCCTAGCAGACCACTACACCCTCCAAACGCCACACAAAATTGAAACCCTTCTAGCGCATACACAAGTCTGCACACACGCGCTGCATACACGTCACAGGCTCAACCGCCATGCCGCCACTCCTGCATACACTCGACATCGCTCTGCACGCCTACCACACGTCTTGAAACGATGCCGAAAAAGAACCCATCTTGGTGCACTCGCCACGGCTCTCTTGCGCCACATCACGCGCGCTTGTAGCACACGCCGCCTTTACTCAGACACCAGACACGCCACACACCGTGTGAGGGACCAAAAGGCTCGGGAACCGTCGAGTGGCCACGGCACGTCGGCGGGTATAAAGAGATCGACAGCTGTGAGACTTGAACTCACGCGGGTTACTCCCAATAGATTTCGAGTCTATCGCCTTAACCGCTCGGCCAAGCTGTCCTAGCAGACCACTACACCCTCCAAACGCCACACAAAATTGAAACCCTTCTAGCGCAT